>OX371015.1:5681017-5706017 GCA_947308005.1 Yponomeuta malinellus
CAAAACATCTTTTGCGGAAACTTAAAGGTTGGTTTCTATCTATAGGTATAGGGTGCTGCAGAAAGGTCTAGTGAAACTTAAGGGGTGCCATACAAACGTAGTCTGGTTTTAATTTGCAAACGACATTTCAGATCACAATTCAAACTACAAATATGTTAAGAGGACACAAATCGAGACAGTGCTTAGAATTGGAAGTAAACTAATTAAAAAAATTGAGCCTTGAAAAGTGTCCTCTGTCAATAGGTTTGTATCGCCTCACGAGGCGCCCTTTTAAGGAGGCTTGTTTTGCGTTCTACTCATCAATACAATCCACTTTTATTTTGAGATTCTGAAAGATGTAGTCAAAAGAACATCAGCTATTCCTTTATATATTTGAAATAAGACACCTAGTTTAACTTGTAACGTTCATTAAGTCTCAGTTTCTGTGCTACTTTGAATAAAAAAAAAATTTTGATTTTTAATATCTGCTGTATCGAATGTATGAAAGAGCTGATAATTCTTCGCGATTACAGAGTTGACCTTATGAACAACTCACATGGTGAATGTTGTTTGTATTAAGAACACCTTACTGCAACACGCTGTACCTACTCAGAGTCACGAATTACGTCAAAATGTATACTAACATTCTCCGAGGTCGGGTCTACGCTAGACAATAGACACTACAAAGGAGCACGGTTGGAGAACGATCAAATATGCGCGGCATGTGTCCCCGTTTTTCTCGAGCGGAGCGTTTGTCAAAACGCTCACGTTTCCCGCTCTTTCGTCCGGCGGCCATTTTGAAAAGATCCGCTTCCGGTCGGCCGGGCGCTTCCGTCGCGGTCTAAACGCGGAAGCTGCGGCGCATGAGCGTTTCCGGTGCAAAATGTTGTGTAAGCGAATTAGAGACCCCATTTATTATTTCAAAAATAAAAATGTTCTACGACTTTCATGGGCCGGCTCACGTTTTCAGGGGACGCGGAAATCCGATTTTTCGGTGAACTCTTCACGCTGCCAGAACCTCGTACAATAATATTAAATTAAATGCAGCTTCCTTTTGAGTGACATAACAAAAAAGCGTCTGTATTAAGTTGTGTGAAGCGAAGGAAAATGGCGACGGGCTAATGGCGTGGAAAACAAAAACTAGGCACTAATTTACCTCGGCTCAACACAAACCAATTCTTTAAAAACCCCCCACGGAAGCGTAACCTAGCGGAGCGGCGTAACCAAATTACTTTGGCGAAAAAACTAAAGCCGATTTTATCACGGAAATCCAATTTTCTCCCCGGCACGCCAAAGACGTTGGAAAAAAGCGGCAAGTCGAATGACTCCTCCATTTTGCGCCGTTACCCGCCATGTTTAACTCGGAACACGAATAAGGAGGCGCCGGATTGGTTTAATTTGAATTTGGAACGGCGCCGGGCGTGTTGGCAGCCGCGGCTCCGTTCGGAAACGTCCGCACTTGCGCTCTAATTAATTTGGAGAGATCCTCGGATAGGACGCTAATTTCATTAGCTGTTAACTTTTCTTTAAATAGTCGGGTTCTTTAAATGCCGCCATTAATCTTCTACCCTCTCCTTTTTTTTGAATAACCGCAGCGGTTCGTTTAGAAGTGCACAGTATTCAAATTACCTCAGCGCTTTCAGTGAAAATTGTCCTTTTCATGGCAAATGACTTTGGATGTTGGTGAGGACAGTTATCGTGCTCATTTTTGTTATTGTAGGGGTTAGATACTTACTTCTTTTCTCGCTTTCCCGCGCCTGTGTCTCTGAATCCTTTTGCGAAAGGATTGTTGTCTATCTTCAGCTGAGTTATCTGCAAGCAAACGATAGTTTTGAACTCTTTATAATGTAGAAGTCACAATATTCACTATTCAGTCCAAAAGTGGTTTGCCACTAACTTGTGTTAGAAGCTAGAGCGTGGAGCGGCGTACCGATTAGTGATAACCCTAGTTTAGTTTGGATGGTGAAATTGGGGCTACATTAGCAGCTTGCTTTTATTTAACTCTTTCTTAATTATGCGTTGGTAATTATTATTACCACCGCATACAACCGGTGGTAGCCTAGTGGGTAGAACAGCGGGCTCGGAAGCGAGAGACCCAGGTTCGATCCCCAGTGCGAGCGTGTACCTATGACTTGGTTTTCTAAGTAATGTACATTTGTGAATTTATAGTAGCAATACCACTCGCTAACTGTGAAGGAAAACATCGTGAGGAAACCTGAGTGTCTGAGCTATTCACATAATAAGTACCTCAGCGCTTGAAATAGCCAACCCGCGGTGGGCACGCGTAGTGATTAAGCCCATACTCTCTCCCTGAGACAAGGCCTGTGCCCGTGTTTTTTCGGTCACTTTCGGTTACGTAACTAACAATAGACGATTCAGTACTAGCGGCTTACTACGATTCAGTACTAGTGGTCCGTTTCTACGCAGTAAGCCAGTGAACGGGAAGCTGGTTCAATTCCCCGCCGCGTCGAGCGTATTACTACTTTTGCCTCTGGATTTGTAAAAGCATAGAAATATAATCTAGATAATATATAAAATCTCATGTCACAGTGTTGGATATCGAACTCCTCCGAAACGGCTTCACCGATTTCTACGATTTTTTTTTGTATATATATATATGGTAGGTCTGAGAATAGGTCGTACGCTACAACAACGTTTGCCGAGTCAACTAGTTATAGCTAGTCAACTAGTTACACCTTATATTAATTTACGCACCTATTGGTCGTAACCATCATTTGTCAAAATTTTAATCCGAAAAAACCGTTTGATGAAAAATAATTTTAAAAAGACATTAAAGGGGTAACAGGGATACCGCCGTTTAGCCAAAGTATTTTTCGCCAAATTTTACTTCCCAATAAACTTATGGCATCAGTTTCATTTCCCAAATGAAACTTTAGCAAGTTTTCATTTCGCATTTTATTCATTTGGTCAAATTATCATTTCGCATAATTTTACTGCGTCAAGTTTTATTAAGACAAAAAAGTGGGTTAGGTTAGGTTAGAACTGTGACCCCCCACAGACACCAACTGTTACCAGAAAAGTAGGTTAGGTTAGGTTAGAACTGTGACCCCCCACAGACACCAACTGTTACCAGAAAAGTGGGTTAGGTTAGGTTAGAACTGCGACCCCCACAGACACCTACTGTTACCAGAAAAGTGGGTTAGGTTGGGTTAGAACTGTGACCCCCCACAGACACCAACTGTTACCAGAAAAGTGGGTTAAGTTAGATTAGAACTGCGACCCCACAAATTTGACCAAGTATTTATTTGGTAAACAATAACTTGCCATAATAACTTTTGCTAACGTTTTATTTGCTTTAAGTTGTTTTGAGAAATGTTTTTTTGCCAAGTGATAATTTGCGGAAAATAGTTTGGGAAGTAATACTTTGGGAAACGATTTTTGGCAATACATTAGTAAACCGGGGTAACAACATCATATAAATCGTCCGAATCAGAAAATCCGAATCCCGAAAAAAAGGTCTTCTACTTATCATAAACATTTACATTCAGGCACATACATCGTGGGAACCAGAAACAACGACATCGCAAACATGTAAACATCCAAGGCCTGGGTTTTTTTTTATCACCAGCCGGGATTCGAACCCGGGACCTCTCGCATGGTATGCACTACCGCTGCGCCACGAGGTCGTCAAATGAACAGTCTTAACCTCCTGAGTCCTGACCTTGAAAATAACAATGGTCTTCAATTGTTATTTTCAACGTCAGGACTGACGGGGTTAACTAAGGGGCAATCTTTGAAATCGCGAATAAAATATCAAGTTGATATGTTCGATAGTTCATATGTTTTGAGCTGGGAGGCCGGAAACCTAAAATAGAGATCACTGATCTAGTGTAGGCTCCAGTCTTTTCAGAAATTCTACCTGTATAAACTGCACTTGATTTGTGGATTGAGAAAATAAAACTATTTCGCAAGTAGAACCCCTATTTTCGGATAGACAAGGATATTTTGTTACACCCCGTTTAGGTAGTTCACAGTTTTCTCACCTTCTCATTCTGGTAGGCCGTGACTGCTATGAACTCGGTCTCCTTGAAGACATAGGTCCTGAAGGTGGAGTACGGCAGCTTCAGGATGTCGTTGGCGCGCACCAGGTGGAACCGGGGCTGGTACTTGTGCATCGAGTTCAGGATAGTCTGCGTGACACACTTTGCACAGCTTAGGATTTTTACTAGAGACTTCGAAGACTTACCCCCGGTTTCTCGTACACTAACAAGCTGTTAATCTACTGTTAACAGCTGTCAGTGGTTGTTTTTGTAGGAACTTTGGTCAATCGACAGCTGTTAACAGTAGATTGACAGCGTTTTAGTGTACGAGAAACTGGGGGTTACACATTCAAAAGGTTTATCCCCGTTTTCCACCTTTGGACACCGCTTGAGATTAATGAACAAAAAGTTCGAAATAAAAACTAAAATATTGTAGTAAGGTGTAGTGTGTTAGACACTTTAAAAGAACCTATGTTACCAAAATGGTAATTCGTGCGTCTAGATTCTAGTTGATCTTAACCTGTAAATATTTAATATCAACCTTATGATTTGTGTACACAGCGGTGGACAGCGGAAATAAACCATCGTTAATTAAAAAAAAAAAAATACGATACAAGAGCAACACCATGACTGCTTGTTTAGAAACATAGGTTAACAGAAATTACGTGAGGATTCTAAAAACACCACGCACTTCTCAATCGGTTCAAGCGTTTACATGTTATGGTAGAAATAAATCGACAAACATACATACATATGTGAACCCTAAACATAAAGGCAAAGTCAAAAAAAATTTATTCAAAGTAACACAGAAACTGTGACTATAACGCTCTTTTGTTTCGGGAGTCATGTAAAAATTCAGAATCGTAGTTTTAAACTTTAATAGATATTTGCACGTAAGGCTGTTCTTATGTAGAGCATGTCGTCTCGCTCGCAGAATGTAACATTTTTGGTAATTGTAATACATTGAGTATACTTTAGGTAAATGTGGGTTTGATAGATAATAAAATTACGAACATTCAAGGCATATGTTTCTTATCCTAAGTTTGTAGTTTAAGGGTTACCGTAACGAAAGTTTTTTAATCTGTGATTTGTAAACTCGGCACCAGAGTGATTTGCCCCTATACTATATTACGCGCACCAAACCCTGAGCGATTCCAATCGTCTAACTGTGAAATTAGTATGGTCTTGACAATTAGACGATTGCAATCGCTCAGGATTTGACGCGCATAATTAGGCCATTGGATAGTGGTACCGAACCACTCTTGTTTTTTTTTAATTAACATTCAAAATCCAGATTAAGGAAAATTCCGGATGTGTAAAACCGGCCCACAATTTACGAACGCAGTGCCGTGAAAGATTGAAAAGTCATCATTCTGCGCGTTTTGTTTATAGTCGGGACTTTCTACGAGAATAACATTTTTTCGTCACAGAACTTACACATTTCCAACATGTCTGCCTTATGGGTAGGTAATGTGTGTGTTTGAGGTGTTTTGGGGTAGTATAGACGTATAAACGCGGTTCTTACTATCCTCACTACCTCATAAGAATTCATAGTACTTATCGAATATCTAAATGTTGGAACACGATTTATAAATAAGTGCAGGTATTCAAAGCTTAAATCAATTCATGTTTACAAACGTTCCTCTTATGGAAGAATGTATATATGACTATTCATAAAGTACACGCTCTCTTACTTAAAAGGTGTTAACAAATAGGTAATTATCAGAGAACACGATAAGGAATTAATAGTCGCATACGAAATCAAGTTTCGAGCGCGTGGAAACGCAGTGAACGTCGATGTAGAGAGTCAAGCCTCATTGCGTATTTGATAGATGCGCGATGGGCACGACAGCTGTGGGCTACCTATTTGAAATTCTATAGACCTAGTATGTAGAATAGATCAATTTTGAACTCCATTTATATAAGCAATACTAACACAGCCATACCAAGACGGGGTACTGCAGAAAGGTATTCTGCTCATCAATAAAAATTACTTTTTCATCCCCCCATCTCGGAAAGAGTATTTTTGCTTTTCAATATCTGAGTGCAAAAGCCGTTTTTATCCGCTAGAGGATAAAGTAAATTGAATTTAGAACATCGTGTGCTCGTTCAAGTTTGTAAATTCAAAACATCATTAAACCTATTTATTTCTACCTTCATGGTGCCGAATTTATCATACATCTTTTTTTAATTTGTTAAAAACTCAGACTCGGAACATCCTTTTTGTTTTTTTTTTTTCATTTAGTCATTTCCTCGCTGAGGTGGGATGAAAAGTTACGTGTTGCGCTCGGCAGCAAAGTTATTTAGCGTCTCGTACCTTTGAAACCCTCGCTACGCTCAGGATTCTATATTTGAACCACTCGCTTCGCTCGTGGCTCAATCCTAGAATCCTTCGCTTGCTCAGGTTTCAATACAAGGTACTCGCGCCAAAAATTAACTTTGCAGCCTTGCATAACAAATAACTATTGTTATGGGATCAACTCTGAGACAAGGAAAAAAATATCAGCTGCGTCAAACGACATTTTAGTGTCACTCTAGCGAATGCATGAAACGGCTGACAGTTTTTCGCACTTTCAGAGTTGGTGTCATTGATTACTTCAAGCCTCCTCAAGCAACGTAGGTACCTACAGAGCATTATACGTTTGGCGCACTCTGGGCAACGATAAGCGAGCTCCTCACATAGATGAAGAAGTTTTTCAAAACATTTCACTACGATAGCGAACCTGATATGGCAAACGTGCCATCGATGCGCTAAAAAAAGGCCACATCTGTAGTTTTAATTTGAATGCACTTAGCAGGTTTTACTATATGTTTTTTTCTTCCGCTACAAAGGTGATGTCACGAAAAAAGCGTGCGACAATAGGAGGAGAGAGCAAGAAGGGGTGTTGCGTCGTAAAATATTAACGACACGAACTTGGGGTGCGGCATTTCAGCTCATTACGTACAGTGACTGAATCATTGACGAGCTGATCATTGATTATATAGGCAGCTGTTAAGCTGGAATTACACTGAGGTATTGGATCAAGCACCTTGTCTATGCTATGTTGCCCTGTCGAATGTCGGATTCTATGTCGGTCTAAACGAGGGTGAATATAATTAATTTCTTGCACCACCTGTGGTTGACTGGTAGAAAATGCTTATAGCATTAAGTCCGCCACATTGCCATTGTATTTTTTACTTATGTGCAATAAACGTATTAATAATAATAATATAAAACGGGATGATTTTAAGAATACCATGGAAGTTTTAGAAAGAATGATGGTAAAAAGTCAAATAAATAGTAGATATAATTCGCTATAAATTTAAAATTATTTATGAAAGTTATGGCAATTCCAATTGCCAATTCCGTGTGGCACCGGATTAAGAATAGCGTCACTCCATTTCCATTCCGTGGATGTCGTAGAAGGCGACTAAGGAAATCAATTACCAGGAGACGGGTAGCAGCGTCTTCATGAGATTCCAACCGCATACTGCGATCATCAACCCGCCTGCCAAGCGTGGCGATTATGGCAAAACCCCTGTTGGTCATGAAAACCACGAAGGAGGTCTATGTCCTGCAGCGGAGTAAGTCAGTAAGTAAGTAATGAAGAATGGTGAAAATACCTATCTGGGACTTAGAACAAAGATGGTGGAAGAAAAAGTCCTTGTCGACACTGTAAAAGTAACATCTACTTGCTATACATACACTGAAGAGGTCAACAATGCATATGTTATGGATCAGAACAAAACATTTTCGCTTGTAACGCCCAATACACAGTACATAAAAAAAACGTAACGCTAGTAAAAATAAACTAAATAAAACTCGGTCTGAGAACGTCAGATATATCCTCTGCTTTAGTACGGAAATAGCCTCAAATGAGCAATAATTGGCAGAGACAAACGATCAGTTGTAATTGATACCTACGTAATTGATTGCAAGGAAACAGCCGAGTCGATTCTTTCCATCGACAGAAACTGATTATTACGAGACCACAATTTTCTAAATTACGAGCGCACACTTTTAGAATGTCGCTAATAACTTTTTTATTAGTTGCATAAATTAACGTGAAAGATTATTGCAGATTGATATCTGCAGTAATTTTTCACACAGTCAGTATCTACTCGATCTTCTAATAATACCATGAATGGTTATGCTATGTTATGCTAACTTGCGCGATTCCTGAAACATGTCGATTCGAAACCCACAGTACGGGTTAAGTGCAAAAAAAAAAGAATATAATAATGTCGATTAGAATTTGTCATTTACAACAACAAGGTTGCAGCTGACTCTACAGGATCATCATTATTATCATCATCAGCCACTCAACGCCCACTGCAGGACATAGGCCTCTGGTTATGAAAACCATGAGGGTTTTGCCTGCAGGATAGTCATACCTAACCTAGCTTAAAAGCTATAGCACCTGGATAAGCGAGCTTTGCTCGGGTTTTTTTTGGTTAATCGTGTTTTTTTTAAATTATAAATGTTATTTCTTATGTAACGTCTTGCTAAATGTTTCATGTGCAGTAAAGTATAAATAAAGTATAAATTCCTAACTGTAAATTAACAGCAATAATGACCAAGCATCTACAGCGGACATTAGCGACTTGAGTACCTAGCTGAGGTAGACATCGGACACTCAATTTCCACACGATTTTCATCTTCATAGCGGTAGTTGGGTAGGGGGATAGGGGTAGAAGGGTCAAGGTCGCCCAACGAGCAAGGAGAGAGCTATGTTAGGAGTTTCACTGTGATATCGAATCAGGAATGAGGAGATCCGCAGAAGAACCCATGTTACCGATATAGCTAGAAGAATTGCTCAGTTGAAGTGGCAGTGGTCGGGGCACATAGCTCGGAGAACTGATGGCCGTTGTTGGGGTGAAAAAGTTCTGACCTGACGACGCAGCCTGTGAAGGCCCAGATCGTCTGACGACCTGGTTACAGTGGCGGGGAGTCGCTGGATGCGGGCGGCACAAAACCGGGAAGCTTGGAAAACCATGAGGGAGGCTCTTTGGTCTCTGCTCGGGAAGTACGATGGTACGAGTCACGCGTTTTGTGGTGCTAAAATAACAGAATTTGATAATTAATGTACTGCAAAGTCGCGACTTTTGCCATTTGAAACGCGCGACTAGCCTCGACGTACTACCCGTGATGGGCAACAACCTATATTTACCTATATTCCCATTGATGTAACATAATTATGGTAAGCTAAAGGACCGGTCAGCGTGCGAAGAAAGACTTAAATTCGTCCACTGAATATTCAAATGGTCTGTCAGCCCTTGCGTCACCCTACGTCACATATCGGGACAGAAAGTCTACCTTGGATTAAATTGAACACAACTGCAGTTGGATGCAGACGAGGGTTTCTGTATTGAAATAGGTGAAATGTAGGTTTTTCCTGCGAGTCTACACAATTTGTTATGCCACCTGAATTAAGAAACGCAGTGTAAATCATATCTCAAGTTAATCGCAGTACAACATAACTTATGTGTTACTTATGTGCAATAAACGTATTAATAATAATAATAATAATTTATTTCTCAATATTTTTTTAAATAAAAAATAAAAACCGACTTTGAAACACTACAGCACTAAATTAAAAGAATACCTTTCAATTAGAAGTATGTATACATAAATATAATAATTTGGAGAATTATAATTTGGAGTCGGTGCCCAAAATATATGTGGTGGTCATGAAACTGGGCACCGACTACAAATTATACTTCTAAAATACCTACGTGTATACATACTTCTAATTGAAAGGTATTCTTTTAAATTATTTCTAATTTTCTAGTGCTGTGGTGTTCTGTAGTCGGTTCTTATATTTCATTTTCAAAAAAATATTTTTAATTTTTTGATGGTCAACCACGCTCTCGCGGGAGAAAAAATAATGAAACTGAATATTTGAGTTAGAAGAATTAATCTTTCTATCTAGAATAGAAGCTTAAAACTTCTCAAGAACGACGTTGGAGCTGATGGTCTTCAACATTGATGCATTCGTTTTGAATGTCCACCAGATACCAGATAATGACTTACTGAATGACATTATTTAAACAAAGTGCCTATAACATCAAAACTCAACTTAATTCTTTGCTTGAAAATTTGAAGTTTTTAATTTCCATCTCCGAAAGTCTTCACAAGAACATCACCAAATTACCCTGGGACTACTTTTACGCTATATTTTATGAAATATATGCATATTACTAATGGGGCCCCCATTAGGCCTTATTTACTGCTGCCCATTGAAGAGTTCCGTTCTCCATCTCTGGAAGTCTTCATTTAATCTTCACCAAATTAAAATGGGACCAATGAGACTTTATATCTATTCGAACAAAAAAGAATTGTCGAAATCGGTTGAGATTTGACGGAGTTATACAAGAGCACAGCAAAAAAAAAACGCGTCGAATTGAGAACCTCTTCCTGTTTTGAAGGCGGTTAAAAAATACACTCACAACTATTTTTGTCAGCACTTCAGCGTAATAAGCGTGTAATTAATAGGAGCCAACGCCAATCTCTTCAAACCCTGCCAACTTCGTCCTTTGCCTTCCGGCCTCTAGAAACGACATCGAATCATCTGGTCTGCGCACCGATCGTTATCAGCACCTACCTCAGTGTTAAGCTTCTGTTTCCACTAGTTCATTTGGTGAGCACGTTAAAATAAGTATTACTTAACTAGCCCCAAGTGGCGGGTTAAATCGGACCTTTTTTCGGCTACTTTTCGTCGCGTAATGATAAGGTGCGCTGACCCCAACCTATTGTTATCAAATTACAGTGCACGAGTCTTTTTTAACATTGTCTGTGATGTTCTGTGGGACCTTGGTGGTTCGCCGTAATTTTTCTTCGTGGAATCCAGAATAAATAATGCAACGACATTTGAATGCTTAGCGGTTTCGGTAAGCTCTGAGAAATAGGTTTTTAAAAATTGTCCTCAGCACGGGTTAGCGCAACAAAAAGAATATAAGCTCTGAGAATTTAGCGAAATTTGGTACAGCTGTATAGTTTATGAATACGTTGGTACAAAAGTTTGTACATATAACATATATTTTCTTACAACTCATTATAATTGCAGAAGCTATAATAGAGCAAGGAGTTTACTACCAAGAAATTGAGGCTGTTGCTAAAAATGTGCTCATTCACTTGTCACAATTTGTTCAATCATTGGACCATGTTTTCCGACGACTTTAAGCAAAGCATGATGCCTATAGACAAACTCAGCTTTTGAGGAATGATCAAGCTTTCATTTTTTATTATGAATTTAACAATAATATAAATTTCACATTCATCTATTGCTACAATTTTATTTAATCGGTCAGTAACATAACAACTCTCAACTTTACATCCAAAATCGTAAAGCAAAGAAACCCAGGAATCACTTACAGGTCTTAGAACCACTGCTCAAAAGTGGGCTTCGCTATAAACTTATTTACTCGTAAATATACAGTCTCACAGATACTATCAGATACGGGGAGCCTGATTGTATTTACTATTTGATACATGATTCGCGGCATGCGTAGTCCGTGTAGCGGGCGTTGAATATTAATGTTCTTTTTGCATACAAACGAAATTTTTGCATCCAAATACTAGGATGACACAATGGGTGGCATGGCATTGGGATCTTCGACGACGGACCAAGTATGGGTTGAGTGATTAGTTGGCCGGATACCTGTGTCCTAAGTCACCTTGTCAAGTCAGTGATAATACTTAGAACCAATCTCCAGTGATAAAAAAACACTGAGCTCTGGAGAGTCACAAGGCAACAACCTACATAAGCAGCCTATATAGGTCCCACTGTAGGGCACAGGCGTTCTCTCAGATAGAGAGTACGGGCTTAATCACCACGCGTGCCTATAACAGTACAAATAATACAAATGTACATACGTAACTTAAAAAACAAAGTCATAGGTACATGCTCGGACTGGGAATCGAACCTGGGTGGCCTCCGAGTCCAATGTTCTATCCACTAGGCTACCACCGCTACCAACAACCTATCGCCGAGGAAATAAGAGAACGGTAAAGAGAGTTGCGTTGTCTCTCATGTAAATCCTTGTAGAAGGGTGGGCAGAAATAGGAGGACTCTTCGTAAGATTCTTAGTTTTTAATTCAATAATACGTTGCTTAGGTTGGTCTAATACTGTTACAGAGAATTTGTATGGGCCTGGCATCTCACCGCACCCCGCACGTACAACTCTAGCGCGCTCAGGATCGCTGCTCTGCGTAATTATAGGCTGGCGTCTTCGGCGTTTACCAGGCACGACAAATTCTTCTCCAACGTCCATAGGGCGAAACTAAACACTCTGGCACATTCAAAGTCTTCAATTCCGAGAAAATATTTGCTAAACACACGTAAAGCACGAGAACACAAATAGAGCCCAACTCCTCTCAAGTTCGAATTTTTCCAAGTGAAGAGTGTGCCAGGTTGCCGATAGGAGCGCGTCGATCACCCGGAAGGCATCAGCGCGAGTATTTAGATTGGATCGCTGATCGTCACCAGAACAAAAAACTTTTATTGTCTAAAATACGCGAACCATTCCAGGATGCGTTGTTTGTAAGAGAAAAATGAAAGGAAATTTCAAAATTTATTTCAGAACAAAACAAATATCTTGTGCCAAAAAACTGAAATAAGAAATAACCTGTACCTACGGGCAGAGAGGAGAGCGTGTGCGACTCTCGCTCTGCCGCACAGCAGAGATGATGGACGGTGATGAAAAGATGATTTAGCGCGTAGACGTTATTTTTACATGTTTCTACCCCATTTATTGATGTTGGTATTGTGCTACAGGTGAGTGGCTCGAGCCGACTGACTTTACAATGTTCTCGCCGCGTGAGCTGAGCATTGCTTAAGGCTATGTCAGCGTTACGGTGACCTACTAACAGATGTACGTTGCTAGCTCGTACATAACCAAAAATCGCACTCATCATCATCATCATCATCATTCAGCCACAAGAAGTCCACTGCTGAACATAGGCCTCCTCCATGGATTTTCAAAAAGACCGGTTGGAAGCGGCCTGCGTCCAGCGTCTTCCTGCCACTTGGATGAGGTCATATGTCCATCTTGTGGCTGGTCGTCCTACGCTGCGCTTGCCGATATGTGGTCTCCATTCGAGAACTTTTCGGCCCCATCGGCCATCAGTTCTGCGTGCTACGTGTCCCGCCCACTGCCACTTTAACTTACTAATCCGCTGGGCTATGTCGACGACTTTCGTTCGTCTACGGATCTCGTCATTTCTGATTCGATCTCGTAGAGAAATTCCGAACAATCGCACTGCTGAACATTAATTACTAAGCAGCCGGGATCAACCTAAACACCTCGCAACAAGTCACAATGTTGAATTTGGGCATCGCATGCTTAGTAGTTAATGTTCAGCAGTCGGGTTGTTGTTTATTTTTTGTTTCAGTTTTTTTATTTTTGTCTTCTTAGTTATTTTTTTATTTTTTGTTGGATTTATGCTGATTTCATATAGCCTATGACACGCGCGCACACACGACAAATCGATTATGATCTTCTTTGCCAAAATCTGATCATTGGTTAAGGAGTTATAAGGGAGCCAAGCACACTGCTCTCATTTTGGACTCCGCCGCAGTCGGGCAAAAAAAACAAAAGACGGATGACAGAATAAAATAATAAGATAAGCAAGGAGGTATCAAATACTTTTTAGCAAGCGCAAACTGAAACTGGCCATAGGGTTTCAATGACTATATTTTGACAAGAACATCGACATCGAATTGTCATAATAAACTACGAACTAATAACTTCCACACAACACAGTCACTTCTGCTCCCAAACTAGGATACCCTGAAACCCTGTGCTATGACAACCAGGCGAGCATATCACAAACGTGGAAAAACACCCAGACTAAGGCCATTTGTACAAATCAAGTCAAGAGAGAATAGAACCCACGAACTCTCTTTTGGTAGTCAAGCGTGTTGCATCAACCGCTACACCAACGGGCAGTCAAATACATCGTAGTCATCACAAACTACGAATTGAAGTTTTATGAAACGCGGCCTATGGCGGAGCTTCCGGGTTCCGAGAGCCGAGGTGGTAAGCTACCCAATCTTCGCTACTTAACTGACGAAAGGAAACCATGAAGGTTAAACAAATGAAACAAGTGTTGTCACATAATTAGTTGATTGACCGCCGGCCACCGCACCACGGACCGCACCCCCCAGTGCGCTTATTAAACCAAATCAAAGTTAATTCGATAGAAATCATTCGGCTGATGACAACATCCTCTTGAGGCTCGCAGCTGACTTTACGAGTTTATTAAATCTGTACGCGCCGGTCTTAGCTTGATGGTAAGTTTATGGCTATTGGTTTTGTATCTAACTACTTAGTAGCTTTGAGGGGCTCCAGGGAGCAACACTAGCGCCATCGAGGATAAAAGATCATATCTTTTTTTACAGATCGAATTTGCAAGAAATGTCTGTACAATCTCACAATCATCAATAGTGATTTTTAGGACCCATGGCCGTGAGCCTAAGGCAAGAAACCTAGGACTAGACAGCATTAACGCCAAGAACAGCCGCTTTTGGCATAAAATGATATCTAGTCCCAGGTTCGTGATCCTACGTTCTTGTCGTGGAACCTAAAAACTGCCTGATAGCAGTATGGATAATTAAACCACTTCCAATTATCACAGGATTTTTTTATCATTCACTCTTGAAACAGGGCTCAGTTTGTATGAAATATAAGAATATTTTTTATTATACACATTGTACAATCTTCTTCCCGACCAAAAATTTAAGCAATCCTGCGCACAAGACACACGCCCGTGACCCTCATTAGATATCGCCACAACGCGAGTAATTATTTCGAATTCGGAACCGAACGCCGGCGCTGGGCCTAGACTTGTTTAAAATATATTGTATTGAATAAAAGTATCGATACTTCGTCGATGTTTAACAAAATACAAGTATACGAGCTGACCCCGCAAGCGTTTTTTTGCCATTTTCATAAGCCTACAACCTATTGTCAGACCTAGCAAATAAACACAAAAAAAAAAATCTGTGAAGCCGTTTTGGGGAAGTTCGGTAACAAACTCTGTGACACGAGATTTTTCTCATCAAAAAGAAGAGACAAAGACTTAAAATTAGGATACAAAGGCAGTGAATCAGCCTGCCCGGCACCGTTGATCTGGGCAGCACTAGTTTTCAGCCAATCCCGTCTCCCTAAGATATTATCGAAATTTTTATCGAAAATCGATATAATTTTTAGGATAGCCTGACAGTTTTGAAATTGGACACTTCCAATTTCACGCGTTGCGTATAATAGTACCTATGATGGTAAAACTTTCTATGACTTTTGAATGAGTCTTAAATTGTCTTTTAGGAATATTCTTAGATAACTACCGAGTTTGGGACACCGACAAAAATATTGATTATGGCAAAACCCCTCATGGCTATGAAAACCACGAAGGAGGCCTATGTCCTGCAGTGGGCGTCAAATGGCTGATGATGATGATGATGATTGAGACACCGATATTTTTACTCAGATAATTATCGACACTATTCAGAAATATCGACACAATATTTATAGGTTTTTTCACTTGGCCATCCCTAGTCGGACCACCGTGCGCCGCCATTTACATATTAATTTGTTGTCCGACCGTAAAATGAAGAAATTCGATGGATTAACCGGCGACCAATTAAGGCGGCGCTGAGCGATGTACTTTTTATTTTATCGGCGTGCTCGAATAGTCAAGGCGATTCGTAGATTGGCGGCGGTTTGTTAAAATGAAGCATCGCTCTACTGTTGCATTGTATCACGCTGATTCTGTGTTCATCTTGGTGTCCGATAAAAAGTTGAGAATATCGTGACTAGATTAGCCGGGAAGAACATTTTCCGAGATCCTCGCACGAGATAATTCGTCTCGACGAGGACATAAACATTTAAAAAACCTATCTTCGTTCAATTAATTCCGTTCAGTTGCTCACTGGAGTCCTAAAATAGACTGCGTTTAAAAATAAAGATAATCCGCATTTTTTTTCCAATTAATCGCGATACCTTACTGAGGGGAAATTTTGTTGAGAAACGCAGAAATATATCGAGGAAATGTAACTGGAAGGGCCGGCAAGGGACGCCCCAGGCTGATACACGACCACTTCGTCAAGGAACCTGTTGGCGAAAGATGAGATAAAAATTGTCCGTAATCGGCGGGCGTGCATGCAGTTAATGTTGATCAAGCAAAAGAAAATTGTGGGTATGTAGGTATGTAACAAGTGGCAAATCTCGGTGTCTAAACTTTTGAATGTAATGTTCTAGGTATAGACTTTTAAAATTTTGTAATTTAATTGCGTAGATTCTACGAAATATAGTCTTCCAATAATGCGCAGAATGTTGAATGAAATTTCAAGAACCCACGTTAAGAGTGCTGATTCAGTCATCTTCAGGTTATGTACATATTAACGGGTAATAAGTCAGTTGTAGTTATTTCCTGCGAATATAAGAAGAATGTAGATGCGGTTGAGCGTAAAATGCATTTTTTCACTTGTAAGAATTTTTACGCGCTGTCGCTACTCGCCGCAAGGTGGCGCTACATGTTTTGCTCTACATTTTTATGGCGTTTATATTTCTTTTTACTTTTACTGTGCTATATCTCATAAATATTTTTTTACATAATAATATTATTTATGAAAGGAGCCTGTCAAAACATAAGATGTAATAACACTTAACACGTATGTATACTCGCCGCTAGGTGGCGCTACAAGTGTTTCTCTACATTTTTTAGTGCGTTTAAGTTCGTTATTTCTTTTACCGTGCTGTATGTCATAAATTTATTTTTCGTGCTAATGCTAGTTTTTAAAAGCTACCTTGCCCATAGATAAGATTTAATTAGACGCAATAATTATCTAATTAAAAAAAGCTTCGTGGTTGTTTATTTATGGCGTAAGTCGTAGGTTGCTGTATCCATAAATCAACATCCAAGCATTCCCCAGCTGACACTTTACAGAGGTAATTATAAATCTGCAATTAGATGTCAAATAACATTACCGAGAAAAAACTAAGCAAACTAGTTTTAATTATATTGGTGGCATTGCAACGCATTCGATTATAGGTTTTGGAACGCACTTCGCGTCACCGTCGTCGTCGTCGACGGGCCTCGCCCCACACGCTCGCGCCAAGTGGTTAATTTACGCGGGAACCATACGCGCGCCATAACTCATATCAACTAACCAATACGCACCGGCTGAGCTAACAAAACTACTGCTGTCCCACTCTGGCGCCCGGAGTCTGCCCGCAGCTAGGCATGTTTGTTTTTCCTTTTAGTTCCTTTGAAATCTTATTTTGAATTTTATTCCTACAGGGGCGTGGATGCGGTGAGATGTCGCATTGTTTGCAGCTCGCTTGCGCGCGCCCCGCTCGCATCGCGCCCTCCTTCTCTAAGATTTTTGTAATTTTAATTCGGAGAACTCCATCGGGACGTGATTTGACTCTTGTAGGTGAGGTTTTTTCTTCTTTCACATGTTCGATTCGCTGAACTTAGGTTCGGATTTCGGCTGTGCCTTATCGATTGAATGCAAACGCCGTGGCGAGCGATATAGAATGCGCAGCAATTAAACTCTGGAGGGTGAAGTATTTGGAGAAAAAAGCTCAGTCTAATCGAGCAGATGGAAATGCACTGTTTGTCTTTTTACACTCTTTCGTGTTTTTTAGTCACAATCATGAATTTCAAAACTCATCATCCGCTCAATCTCCATTTAGGAATGACAAGCATGGTTTCTTGTGTATAGCTCTATGAGTTGCAGATCATGCTGCCTTTTCAGCGTGAAGTGTAATCGAGCTTTGTATCGAAAACATGGCCGGCCTGTTAAAGTTTTTGGGTCAGCCATCTTGACGTTCCTGAAGTGTCAAAGTGAAGTGGCATGAATTTTGACAGCTGGAGTGACGAAAGAAAAATTAATTACGTAGTCTAATGTCTAATACCTACAATGGAGGGTTAAGGCAGTTTACGATAAATAATTAGATAAGAAAGTAAATTAATAAATACGTCTCCTCAGATAAAGGAAAAATTGTTAATTGACAGGGTTGTCAAAATACAATTTATTTATCTATGGATAGCTCAGAAAATGTGACGATGCGAGACTTTTTTGGGTCTACCCAATGAATAATTTTTAAAGCTCTAGCTTACTTCTGGATAATCAGTTAGATAGTATGATCAGATTTTACCTCTGGATAAACAGGTAGGTAGTATCTAACGTCAGATTGCGTTGGCGCAGCCCTACATGATACAGGCACTGGATAGTTTTTACGAAAGCAAACACAACCCATTTTAGCTTGTAGATACTTAGACAAAGCGTAGAGAGGCGATTAGAGTTGAGACCATGTTGTTGCACTGTAAAAGTGTCGCGACATTTCTTCTGGAGAAGGACTTGGACTGGGGCCAAAAGTGTACCAACTTTGTGGCGTGTGAACGTAGCTAGCGAGGAGACACTTTGTATCGACGCTGCTGAATTACTAAGTCCCGATTTCTTGTACATTCACAATCTGTTCATCTGCTGTTAACAGCTGTCTGTTTCTTTTAGCGTGTCGATGGCAAGACAAATTTTATTAAAAGTTTTTATTAAACAGTTGCGGCCGATAATTTTACGATACTGACTGCGTTATCACTTGCAATCATCTGCATCATCCAGCTGTCAGTTGGACAAAGTGGATGCAAAAAATTAAAATGAAAATGTTTTATTCAAAGTAACATAGAAACTGCGACTTAATAAACCTTACAAGTTAAACTAGGTGTCCATTTCAAAATCAAGATAAATTTGCAGAAAAGATGGACAAAAAACAACTTACACTATTAACAGTAAAATAAGTTACAGCTGTTAACAGTATCTAAATTGACAGATTTTTAGTGTACGAGAAACCGGTGGTAAGGCTCAGTTTACATTGCTCAAGCGTTCGCTTTTTAGTAGCTTTACATTGCGTCGTAGTAGAGTGGCGTTATGGCGTTGACGCTGTAATAAGTCTAAATGAAATGTAAGCCGATCTAATGACTAGCCAGGGCGTTCCCTAAATATTGGTGAAATCAAAATTAGGTAGGTAACTAAATGTTAATCTAGCAGATACTTTGACAGTTCGCTAGGACGAAGTGAATTTGCATGAAGAAATTTGGGAAATGGTGCATTTTTAATTTTGACGACCTGTGAAATGAGAAAAGTGTTTATTAATCATATAAAATTTTTAAAAAGTGCTTTTTTTCTATGGTGAACCGATTATAAATTCTTTTTGTTTTCTTTTTGGCATTTTCGAATTAGCCATTGTCAAGAAACTTTTCATTGAAGTATAAGAGGTAGGAAAGGGTGGACATTATCTTTTTTAATTTCTTAAAGGAAAAATCCTTGCAAAGTAGGTAGGTACTTAACAGCTACGTCGCGTTAAAATGTCATGACAAATGAAGTCTTACATTGTAATGCTTAGACAAAACACCATAACAAAATCAGTAAGAACCAACTTAAAAACCGCATAATAAGGGCCCTAAAACTAAAGGCACTGAAGTGTTTTCCCAAAAGCACCACGCGCTGCGCTCAACAACCCGATCCCGAAGTGTAAAGGAACCAAGGCGGCGACAAAAAGGATTTACTTACTCAAAACGGATTACGTTAGTCAGAGGAGCCGCCGATGGACCAATATTTACCCCAACTGTTGACACGCAAACCGTCTTAACGGTCTGCAAATAGAAGGGTTCACTAATGCCCTTTTTACGGACAAAAACGCTTCGGCAAATATTGTGGGGGCAGCGCCGGTAGCGCCACGGGAGCGATGCGGCTGATGGCGGAACTACACTACCAAAGGCTACCAAGGAAACATTTCAATCTGGGATGGATCTCTTATATAATTAACATATTATAACTGAACGTTTTAGACACGAAAGAAGAAGTGTATCGTGATATATATCGTTGGTCTAGCGGTATCACGTTTGATTACCATGCTTTAGGTCGTGGGTTCGATTTCCCCAGTCTGGGTGTATTTTCATGTTTGTGAAATCCTTGCCTGGTTACCACAGCTCAGGGAATCCTAGTTTGGGACCAGGACAAGTGATTGTGTTGTGTGGAACTTATTATATAATATAGGTATTCGTGATTGCGGGTAGAGTTCAGCTAAAGTTTGATCTTGCAAGGTCTAAAAACTATTACAAAATATAATTTGCATTTACCTTACTGCTACTAGGAGACTTAGAAGCGTACACCGGCCTTCAGATAGTTTTATTGATATATGCGATTTCTTCCGAACCTTTTGATGGACACGAAGTGGAATAGATTTTGTTAGGTTCACGACGGCAGCTTTGACAAGTTGTAGTTTTACTGCCGGTGTCGGATTTAGAGTTTGAGCTTAAGTGATAGTTAATTTAGTCTTAATGCTGTTTTTTTAGGAAGCCATGTTTACTGAATTTGTCAAATCCCAAACTGAGGATATGAACTAAGGGCTAAGAATCAGATACAAGTCTCAAACGACTTTTCAGACTACTGGTTGTATCTCTATAACCGATGCTATCAAACTCGTTACACCTCAGTCGTCAGCTCTCCGACGTCAGGTGTCGTCGCTACTGAGCAAACAAGACGTGAGTGACTTCTCGTGTAATGTCTCTCCCCGTGTGTGCTCGCGGACGCCACACGTAGGTACACAACAGTAAAGGAATAACGAAGAATACAATGCACCTGGGTTATATTCGGAAACAGAAATAAGTTGCCAATTGAAACCATTGTTCGATATCCTCATCAGAGATGGCGTGTGAATTGTCGAAGTTCAGGAGGCAAACAAGGAGGCTAGCAATGTAACCGACGTCAAGAAGAATCGCATTCTGGACTGGAGATGGACAGGTATTCTATGTAGTAGAGAGGTGTGAGATAGAAAGAAAGAAGTAAAGATAGAAAACATTTATTTACATTGACGCAAAAGCAAACTTAAAAAATAACATAACATAATTAATAATATAATTAACTAATTCATTAAGATAGAGGTGCAAGTTACAAGCAAACGGCTGGAGATCTAAGCAAACACGGGCTTGTAGTTAGCCTGTCTGTAATTTTTCCCCCATCTGTCAGGTTATGGGCTTATATCGATCAGGCAGCAGAAAAATAGTTGAACAGAAGACTGGTGCTTGTAAGAATAGAGAGAAGAAGAAAGAAGACATTTATTTAAATTGTCACAGAAACACAAAGTAAACAAGAAGGTACTCAAACAAAATACACGAACGTCAACAAACAAAAAATAAAAACAAGACAATCGTGAAGAGAACATGTGAGGCATATATAATACTTGAACAGGCTCTTATACAACAGTTAACATCGATGAAATAAGATGATGATGGAGGGGTTTAAAGACCAGTGGCCAAAAGTGTGGTTGAGTAGTCAGACCAGCGACCCGTTGGGTTAAAGTCGCTGGAAGGCAATGACTAAGTTTGGGATGGAATCTAGGGGTAGCAATCCTTTTCCTTGCAACACTCCGATTGGCGTGAAAGAGAAGAGGACTTTGACCGTATGACCAGATAGAAGCGATCGAAATAAACCGTCGAGGGCACTTAACTTTAGCCAAAACAGCCTCAGAACAGAAGACAAAGTTAGCTGACCTTTAAAAGGTACATAGTTTGCATATTGAATATAGACATGAGTGAACATATTGAATATTACATAATTATCAATTCCCGAGCAGAAATAACATGAGATGTTGTCAATTGACTAGACATAGTGTGATAAAACAAGTCAAATGCGGAGCCTGTAAAGCCTAGATCAACGCCGAAACCCGCGCGAAACATCATAAACAATCACAGACAAAGCTAGACCGCCGCCTCATAAAGAAGAAGACCTAAGCATTATGAGCTCAGCCAACTGATAACCATGTCCGAAACCGATGTTCAATTAGAAACAAAGAGTCGAACGGGTTGCGCGGGAGTCGGAGTCGATCCATTAGCGATTAACGAGCGATCGGCGGCGGGCACTAAATTACAATAAATATTTGCGCCGGCGCACCGAGGCGCTTTCATCTGCGCCGACACACGCGCCGCGCGTCCGAGTGTAGTTGCCGACGAAAATGATGGAAATATGAGCGAGTGGCGGCTGGAGATTTATGTATGGCTTGACTGTCCTTTTGGTTTGGCTGTCTGGTGTTTTGGGGAGAGACAACAGGAGCAACGAGCGATGGTAGTGGAGCGGTAGAACGCCGGCTTCTCATTCGGGAGGTGGAATTTGTTCTAAGTTACGTACATTTGTGAAGTTACAGTAGCAATCATCATCATCAACCCATTATGTCCCCACCGAGGGGCACGGGTCTCTTCCCTGAGGAAGGTATAGGCCATACTCCACCACGGGGGCCAAGTCCGGATTGGTGGAGGCTTGTAGACTAGTGGCTCGTCTACTGTCAGAAGTTGTCAAGCCGCCCTAAGGCCTCTGACTTGGCTTAACGACTGCCATCTATCGACGGCAGCCGGCACCAACAGCTTAACGTGCCTTGCGAAGCACGGAACCTCTCGGAAAAATGCCACTAGCGTTAGGCATAGATGGCGACCCATCCATGCACTGAACGCGCCCTGTGTTGCTTAACCTTCGTGATCGTTTAAGATCACTCAGGTAGCCGGGGCTACGAGCGACCGTAGCAATCATAATCAGCCATATATACGTCTTACGTGTTACGGATATAGGCCTCCCTCATGGTTTTCCCTAACCATAAAGGGTTTTGCTACAATCGCCACGCTTGGCAGGCGGGTTGGCGATCGCAGTATGCGGTCGGAATCTCAGGAAGACGCTGCTGCCCGTCTCCTGGTAAATTATTTCCCTAACTGGCAATACCACTCCCTAACTGTGAAGGAAAACACCATGACAAAATTAAAATTGGCAGGCACGCTTGGTAGTTAAGCCCATACTCGCTCTCCCAGAGAAGGCCTGTGCCCTACAGTGGGACGTATACTCTACAGTTATTGCTTGAACATTCATAAGAATGCTCTAAAGCCTTTGAGTTGGATCAGCTGTCCCAACTACGTGTAAGTCTAAGTGATACCTTAACATAGCATTTACGTCCCAATGCAGAGTACAGGGGACAGAACTTCTCTAAGAGAGAGACAGAGTATTGGGTTTTGGTAACTAAGCCGCGCAGCGCTGAGGTAAGCGAACATCTCACACGCTCCAGCTTTCCCACGGTATTTTCTTCGCGGTTAACAAGTGGAATTGTACTACAAAATCACAAAAAGTCTATGAAACTCGGTTGACAAAGTCATGGTACATGACAGGATTTGAACCCAGGATCTCAGCAACTGGCGTATATCAAGCATTTGTACTAGATAATATGAGATAAAATTATATGTGTACTAGCTGACCCGGCACACGTTGTTTTGACATAATAATTGAGGCCGTCAGCGCAAAAGTGGCCTAAGGTTAATATAGTTAGTATGGAGATAATAAGGTGTACATTTTCATGAATTGAAAGTGATCTGTCAGGATCGTAGCAAGTGGCAGTCCCTGGTCTCTGCCTACCCCTCTGGGATACAGGCGTGAGTTTATGTTATGTTATGTAAATTGAATATATAGTCTGCTTCGTAATGTTTACAACGCCATTTGTTATCCATGGGTGAAACTAGGGATAGGCCGGCTTTGCATCAAAATTTATTATGTTTTAAATAAATTGCAATAGATAAAGTACGAATATGAAATATTGTGGGTTAGGCCACTTTTGCGCTGACGGCCTCAATTAGCCAACGACCTTTTCTCAGACCTACCAAATATACACAAAAAAAAAAATCATAAAATCGGTGCAGCCGTTTGCGGAGGAGTTCGATAACAAACACTGTGACACGAGATTTTTATCTATTAGATATAAGATAAGACTACGAGTACCTATACTTCATTGTGTGTACCTGCATAACACCAGAAAACAGAATAAAGCAAAACTCACTAGGCTACCACTGCACCCAATTGTTACTTAATATTAAGTAACAATTGGGTGCAGTGGTAGCCTAGTGAGTAGAACATCGGACTCGGAAGCGAGAGACCCAGGTTCGATCCCCAGTGCGGGCATATACCTATGACTTGGTTTTCTAAGTTATGTACATTTGGGAAGTTATAGTAGCAATAACACTCGCTAACTGTGAAGGAAAACATCGTGAGGAAACCTGAGTGTCTGAGCTATTCATATACCTCAGCGCTTGAAATCGCCAATCCACGGTGGGCACGCGTGGTGATTAAGCCCACACTCTCCCCCTGAGAGAAGGCCTGTGCCCTACAGTGGAACGTATATAGGCTTATGTAAGTAACAATTGGCGACGTTGTTGCTGATATCAATTTTATCCATAGTCAACCGAATCCAAAGGTTGCCGACGGAAGACGACAGAAAATCTTCTAAACACTGCGCTCTCACCCCTTCACTGATGCTATAAAGGATGAGAGCTGTCACTGTCTTAAATTTGATAAAAGTAGCAAGCAGCTAAGAGTCAAGTGGGCAAGTAAACAAGGTCCATAAAACGCCACGAGATGAAATAGCAGATAAAGAAAACAAAGAAACGAACAGACGCCAACGCAGACATAAAAGCTAATCATAACTAACGTAGTTACATAGCCGAAGATTACAGGGCACCGCCTTATTATGGAAGCGACAGGAAGCACTAAGAAGGCTTCATTACTAATAAAATAAAAATAAACAGAACACGCGCATTTACCATTACTTAATAGAGAATGTTTTTATAGAAACCAGAGCGTTACTTCCGAACCCTTTTCGCCGAACAAAACCCTAAAGCCAGCAGCGTAACATCTAATTTTCCCGTGGAGCAGGTTTTATGTCACTGGACACCTTGGTTTTGAAATGTACTACTGCTGAAACTGGTTTTACTGGTGCACCGTTTACATGTGGATACTTGTGGCTCTACTTCTGCTGTAGTCGTCACTTACAGCGTTAAGTCGACAGCTCCATGGAGATACAAAGATATGCTATACTTACTCTACTATCCTAAAGTGACTTTTTCAATATTCTCGAAATTTGTGTGACAGTAGATAAGTGAAAAAGGAATATTGTAGTAGCATAGCAAACATTTTATTGCGGAACCGAAATAATAAATAATAAATCAA